>JAZHYW010056953.1:0-11286 GCA_037355805.1 Ixodes ricinus
TTTAGAGCTCAACATGCGTTTTCTACTTTGCCAACTCCAGCGCGTGTCCATCATTAACGTTGACGGCATGGGATACGCAGAAGGCAGGTTGTTCTGGCTCCGGGTTGAGGGGATAAACGATGCAGATATTTCTCGGATTGTTTTTCGATTGCCGTTGCCTAGAAAGAAAAAACTACGGCAAGTGGATTCAGTTATTCTCATTAGGAAGTGATTGTAATTAACGGACTGCACCCGGTCCAAAGGAAGTTCATTAAATTATGCTCCAAAATTTCCATCCCTTTACTCTTAAGTTTGGTCTTTGCATATTCAACAAAATCGCATTTGGGAGCTAATTTGTATTCGCTCTGAAAGCGTAGGAATTCCCTTGTTGCTACTCGCCTCGAAGAACGACGCAAAACACTTGGTCAACATCACTTAGACGTTTAATGACTATTATCGTCCGTGCCGCGATCCCAAGAGCCCGCGCGCATAAGCTGCGAAGGCCTTTTATCATTGGCGGAGCGGCACTCGCGTGACATATTGCTTGTGGACCCCTCGCAGTGTGAATGACTGTAGACGATTTTGCATGCGGGCTACCCGCTCGAACGCTTTGGATCCCCAGGTTGCCCGCACATCTCGCCCCTTCCTAAAAACAAATAGGAGACGACTCAGGAGGCATTAAGAATGCCTTTCTTCTGCATCAGCAAGGGTCTCCGCAAATGGGCGAAAGCCGGTTCGACATCGGTATTTTTGTTCACACCAATGCGGCTGCGGTGGATTGAGTTCTACGTACCGCAGGGACGAGTATCACCGGTTTTCCTGGTTTGAGTGTTGTTTCAATCAGGGGACGTTGCAAGGGCCCCTAACGATCGACCGCGGAGCGCCTCTGTTCTTGCATAGTCCGGACCATCTTTGTTCACTGAAGTCCCACCCGGGCCGGGCCTCCCGCCTGTTCACTTGAAGAGAAATGCGTTGGGATTCAACGCAGAAACAGACAAGCCGAGTACCTCATGACCGAGTTCAGAACCCTGCGGGTTTCCCAGGAGGAGACGCAACGGTAAAAAGAGACGCAATAATATTATAACCGTGACGGGGCGGGGCACGGCCTCCGGACGTGACCGCTAAAGCGGAACCATCAGGTACGTCACGAGCGACAGTCACTTCATCAGGCCTACGGGGGTAACAGCGAGGAACCGATTGGGCTTCTCAATACCAAGAGAATCCGGGGTTGCGAAGGACCTCCTCCCGCCGTCCGCTTCAACGGCGGACGCGTCGAGTACCTTATGACCGAGGCCGTAACCAGCGGCCCTCCGTGGTGCGGAAAGTGCCAGCCTCCGTTTCGCCCGAAGCCAACTGCAATGTTTGGACCCAGAAGACCGTGGTTTTTGCGTTGTCCTCGGGTAGCAGAAGTATACCAACGCCGGCTCTCGCTGTTTCCCTGCATCCTGGTTTAGGGCTGTTCGACGCCGTCCCACGACAAGTGTCGTTGTTGGCTGGGTTGGCTGCACCGGGACCAGCGGAGGCAGGTCTGGTTCCTATCATCTCCGCGAGTCCCGTAAAAGAGGGCGAGTGATCCGTCCTCAGTTTCCGTATCTCTCCCGCGCACTTGCTGCGGGCTGTGAGTGCGCTTCTCGCTAAAATATTCTGCATCTGCGCGCTCGTGTGCGAAGCGCTGTCGAGATTCAAATGTGCGAGGATCATGGACACGGGGAGCGGCATAGTCGGCCGATTCACAGGAATCACTGTGCCTTTCGTACTTCTCCGGATGTTCAGACCACGCGAAGTTGGTTCAAGGGCAGTTCTTCCTGGTTGAGGAGGCCGGTACAGATGTTCAGCAAGGATGTCGGCTTGAATCATTGATGCAGCCCGTGCCATGTCGTCCAGGTTTCTAAAACTACGCCCCCGAGAGATGTGAGTGGAAGCATTGCTTGATCTGACGGATAGCCCGTGCTACTTTTTTGCATCTGGGACCGCCGCGTCAGCAAGATCATACAGCCCTTAAAAGACCCTCACAAATTTTATAAGTGACTTCTGCGGGGTTTGTGTGGGAACACGAAGGTCGTCCTGCATCTTGATTTTTTTTTTCCGGTGGCAGGAACTGTGCTCTGAACCTGCGAAACAATATCTGCCAGTCTCCTGAGAAACTTGGTTGTCTCTTTCTCCAGAGCGCTACGCTATGAGTCAGCGCGAGAGACAGAAGATGATTAAACACGGTTACATCGTGTCTTCCAACCGCAGCTTGTCAGTCTCGAAGTTGCAAGACGAACATCGCCAATGACTTCTTATCTGCGTACCCCTAAAAACCGGAACGCTAAGCGAGAGTCGTAAGCAGTCCTTGGGCGAAAGTCATAGTGTAGTCTTTCGAGACGGGATTCCAGAAGAAGAGGGGCCTGAGCGCGTCATCCGTTCTCGTTGTAACTGAAGAAGCATGGCTATGGCTATTCTTCTTTCTGCTAGACCCCTTCTAGTGATGCACCTGCCGGGTCTGAAACTGCAGGCTTAGAGTCTGGCGTTTTGTCGCTGGTGGTGTTATCCGTGAGCTCGCCGACCGTCAAATCGTCATCACTCACGTTTTAGAGCGGAGCTCTTAAGCGCCGGTTTCCAGCTTGAGCGGCGTCGCCGTCGCCGTCGGTGTAACCGCGCGGTGCATCATGGGAAATATCCCATAATGCACCGCGCGGAAAGGAGGAGGGAGGAGGAGGGGGAGCAGGGAGAGGAGGGGGAGGAGGAAGGAGGAGGAGGAAGGAGGAGGGGAGGGAGGAGGAGGAAGCTGAGGAGGAAGGAGGGGGGAGGAGGAAGGAGGAGGGGAAGGAGGATGAGGGGGAAGGAAGGGGAGGATGAAGGAGGAGGGGAGGATGAAGGAGGAGGGGAGGAGGTGGAGGAAGAGGGGGAGGGAGGTGGGGGAGGGGAGGATAAAGGGTGGAGGGGAGGACGAGGGGAGAAAGAATGGGAGGAGGAAGGAGGAAAAAAGAGTCATAGTACAGGCTAGCTGGTGGAAGTCAACCATTTCGTCGTTTACCCTGAGACTGGGGGTTTTTAGAAGAGCAAAAGTGACAGAAAAACAGACAGGTCTCAAACTCAGCTACTAGTTTATTTCAACAACCTCCTCTTATATAGTCCGTTCTCGTCGTCACCAACCAATCACAAACGACCTTGTCCTCTGCACCGAGACTTTACAAGTTCCACACTATCACAAAAGAAGCGGCCACTTCCAACGTTTCCAAGTGAAATGTTCTATCAGACGATATGGCACACAAAGACTTCAATCAACGCCTTTGTGTCCTCACAATACACAGGACAACAGCCCACACCCACATCCCACTCAACACAGGTCACCTCCAAAATAACCCCACAAACAATACACACCAGACGGACACTTCCAACGTCAAGTGAAATTTCTGGAAGTGTCCGTCAATGATGACTGTTAGTGGGCATGTTGTGCTCTGTCATGATACAATGTGTATTGTGCAGGACACAAAGACGTTGATTGAAGTCTTTGTGTGCCATATCGTCTGATAGAACATTTCACTGGAAACGTTGGAAGTGGCCGCTTCTTTGTGATAGTGTGGAACTTGTAAAGTCTCGGTGCAGAGGACAAGGTCGTTTGTGATTGGTTGGTGACGACGAGAACGGACTATATAAGAGGAGGTTGTTGAAATAAACTAGTAGCTGAGTTTGAGACCTGTCTGTTTTTCTGTCACTTTTGCTCTTCTAAAAACCCCCAGTCTCAGGGTAAACGACGAAATGGAGGAAGGAGAGGAGGGGAGAGGAGGAGGAAGGGTGTGGAGGGAGGATGGGAGGAGAAGTATTTGATAGGATGAGGATTTGAGGAGGAGGGAGGAGGAGTTTACCCTCCCCTCAGTACCCTTCCCTCCCCCTCCTCAAGACCTGCGCTCTAGTTCGGCGTTACAGGGAGTTGTAAACGGCTTTCATTTTTTCTCGCCGTCCTCCGAAGACAACAACCTGTAGAAGTGAGGGTTTCGAAAGTCGAAGAAGCTTAGGCTAGGGTGACGAATCCTTGTCTGTACTCGTTGCTTCGATAAGCGCGAGTGGTCAATAAGAACCGCCGGATTCGTCACCGCTGCCTTTCCTTCACAGGAATAACTTTGAACAAACGCAATAAATGCAGGTTGAGCGGAAGGTCGCAACCAAAGGCAGTCAAGTTTGCTCGCTTAACTTGGCGTGCGGGCAAGCTTAAGAACGCAAAATAACTATGTAAAACAACAGAAACGGACACCAGGGGGCTATGTTCGACAATTGTTTCGTTTCACCTAAAAAGATACGGAAGTGACAATATCGCGTCTGATTGGTCAGCGGCTCCAATGACGAAAGTTCCCTAAAAATATGTGGGCGGAAACGGATAAACCGAGCACGCAGCCCCCATCGGTAGTGACAACATATTGACATATCGTTTTTGTGCTGTTTGAACTGAAAAGGAAAAGGTTCCGTCGATGGTCTCTTTCGGCGTGAAACCGATATATTTTCTCAGTTTTATAATGGGCGCCTCTTTGCACCGGTCACAAGGCCCGGTTGTGTTTATTAGTGTTTGCGACATGAATGAGGAACACTTTACCAGTATCTGCGACTGGCAAAAGACTCTTCAAAATGGAGTGTGCTACCGTATCGTCGAGAGCGCAGTGGCGAGTCCGGCGAGGCTGTGACGGCAACGTTTGTGTTCTGCGGGGCCGTGCTTGTTTTACCATTTACCGCTATGCAAACAAAGCTGTGTTGGGGTCGTGTTCTTACCGCATCAATTGCGAATTCTAGCGAGACCGGCAAAGCACCTAGCGTTGTGTTCGTTTTGGTAGTGCACGTACTACGCCCTGATGAACATCGAAATCGCCTGGACCGTGTGCTCGGGTTCACACTTGAACTATCTGACGATTCTGCAAACGAGTTACCGGCAATACTAGGGTTACGACCATGGTATGTGTTATTCTTCTCTGTCTTTAGTGCTTTGTTTATAAGAGATTTAGCCGTGGGGAGAGATCATATCAAAATTACGTTGTCCAACTTGTTATGTTATTTTGCTGTACTCCTAATACTAAAAGTAATTATACACATGTTTGCTTGACATATGCGTATCCAAGAGCGAATATGGCTTGTGTACAGCAATGCATAAAAAAGGAGTCTATCTTGACGTCTGGGATTCGTCCGAATGGATATCTGACATGTTACGGGTGGTGCCGTTATCGTACATCCTGACTTGCGGTTCTTGAAAATCCTGAAAATTAGCACCTGTGAAATAGGTCATTTTAGGAGCAGTTCGCTTCAGTCCAATCTCGCTAACTCGTACAATCGCGTCGCACGCTTGCTTGATGTATCACAATATTAGGGCCTTCACAGTGCTCAACATCTATTTTAATCTTCGCGTTCTCAACGCTCGCAGCACGCCAGCAACAATGAGAATATATGTCTGGTAGAAGATCTAGATGCACAGTTTTGTCAGACAGTAAATGTCGCATAAAAACCCTCCATGAACACAATGGTCCCTGCTCAGGGTTTCAGCTTGAACTATAGTACACAACATTGTTTGATCAGTCTCCTAATTATTTTGTAAGTTACGAAAGCGCTGCCAGATGTTGTAATCTGTCACAAGTCTTTCACCGGTGTCGTGCAAAAAGATCTTGCTTTTGGCGTGTCACACATCCCAAAGACTGAACCCCCCCCCCCCCCCCCCCTTTATGAACTGTCTATTTCGAGATGTCTGCACGAGTCCAAGTCTGTGGAACTGGATGCGAATTAATCGTAAACCCTGAATGGGTATCGTTTGGAAGGTTGGATATCTCAAACGTATTTTAAACGTCCCCAACCGAATTAATGTCCCAGGCAGCACAAGGGGTTGGGCCAATATTGGAAGAGCATTGGCAAAAAAAGGTCCAATGATGGTCCACTTTAGCCAATCATCTCCCAATATTGTCTATGCCATTATATAGAATCTTCAGTGATGGCCCAGCTTCTCCAATGACCAACCAATATTGGAAGCGCATTGGCATAAAATGGTCAATCTTGGCCTGTCAGTTCCATTCGCTTGCGAATATTGGATGAACACTGGCAAAACATGGGCAATGTTGGCCTGACAGTTCCATTGGCTTGCGAATATTGGATGAACACTGGCATAAAATGGGCAATGTTGGCCTGTCAGTTCCATTGGCTAGCGAATATTGGATGAACACTGGTATAAAATGGGCAATATTGGCCTGTCAGTTCCATTGGCTTGCGAATATTGGATGAATACTAGCATAAACCGGACAATGTTGGCCTTTGAGTACCCTTGGCTTGCTAACATTGGATGAACACTGAAATCAAATGGCCAACATTGGCCTGTCCGTGCCCTTGGCATTCCAATGTTTGATGGGGGCTGGCATAAAATGAACACTGTAGCATTCGCTTGCCAACGTTGGATAAACACGAGCTTATAATCATTACTGTTGTCCTGTTAGTACCATTGGCTCATCGTCATTTCAAGAACAGAGTGGCATATAATGGTCAGTGTGTGTTAGTCTGACAATACCACTGGCTTAATAGTGGAAGCATGTTGGAATATGCTGGTTTAGACGTGTTCGTTTTGCCTAAACAAGTTGGAATTGCTCGAGCGCTTTTCAATTTTATTTAATTTTGTCAAAGCGCGATTCATATGCTTTTCTGCAAAGTGAACAAGAATAACAAGGTACAGAACTTAATGGCGATATTTTGCTCCTTCACTGCGCACATTAAGGAGTCGCCAGCGAAATAAGCTCATCAATACCGCCAACTGTAAAAAAAAAAAAAAACGATGTCCGCGTTATAGAGTCAACATAATAGATTATTATGTTGACTCTATGATCTCAACAGAAAAGCTTCGTACCCTAACTACGGCCTTGTGGACTGCACTTCGTATCAGGTGAAGATACTTCTTTTGCAATTGACTCGAACAAGACACTATTCTGAAATGTGGTTATACAATGACGGCTCTATGACTTTACGACACTACTGGTGCCACAATAAGAGCCCTAATGCCTCCAACATGGCTCCAATGCACTGATAGCAGACGACAATGTTGGTCTTGATTTAGATTCTAGCCGGAAGTGACATCAGGCGCAAAAAACCTGAACTTAAAAGCGCAAAAAAAACAACGAGAACAAAAGTAGGATTGCAAACTCGGCACGCTACTGACAACTGAATTTTATTTAGAAAACATTAACAAATATAATGTATGTACGTTACTATACCTCGGCCAAATAAATCGAAATTCCGCATTTTATGAAACGAGTGACGACGCACTGATGCAACCGTCATCCTCCTTTACACTAATTTTGAACGCCAAGAAAATTTTCCTCCCTGTTTTCGCTTCCCAGTTGCCCGGAATTTGTGTTTTTTACAGCAAAGGATCACACGAACATTTATCACAGTGGACTTCCAAGTTCCCCGAAGAATACCGCTTTACAGAAAGTTGGTGTGCTATGTACGATCGGGTCGTGCACGAAAGCACCCGATGTCAAAAGCCCCGTGTCAAACGCTCCACGACTGACACCCAACCCTGTTGTCACGCCTTCCAAAGGCCAGTTTTATCAGAAGCCCATGACGCGAATCCCTAGATCAGGTCAAAGCCGCCTGTATACTCTTTTGATCAGGTGGCCGGGTCCTCACCGCGACGGTTAAGAGCATCCAACTTTTAATTAAGAGACAGCAAGTGTGCAAGCGAGCGTGTGTAACGTAATCATGTCGTCATTTCTAGACCGTCAACATATTAGGATAACATGGAACAATTCTGGTTGAAGCGCGTAAAGGAATTCTGAACGTCGGGCTTTCATGCTACACACGTACGATCGCCGACATGTCGTTAGTATTTTACACTACCGGTGTGGCGCATTCCACATGTTTGTGCGCATGTTTTTTGTGCGCATGATCTCCAGTTGTTTATTTTGAAGCATAAGCTAGTTAGTTTCAATGGTGCCCTGAGGGAACGCCAAAGTGGCGGACAATTTTCTGGAAATTTATATCGCCCCTTTTTTCCGCATTTGATTTATCATTGTCTCTTTTTTAATTTTTAGATTAGGCTCCAAGCTGATTTCGGAGCTTCGTGTCTGTCAGTCCCTTTTCGTCCTCTTGCTGTAGAGTTATCATGTCTAAGCAATCTTTACTACATTGGGTTTTGGAAACCCGGATAGCAAATACCATTAGAGACAGACGAAAGAATTCGAGCGAGAAAAGTGTGCAGGGGTAGGGTCACGCCGATGGCCTCGGAACGGCTTCGGAAAGGGCGAGAAAGGGTATTGAGAGTACAGTTCCCCTCCCTTTTTCCCCACGCCATCACTAATCTCTCTAAATCTCTGCTTTGTTAGTGAGGAGGGCTCGGCGTCCTTGAGGAAGGAGGACACTTTGCATTCCTAAGCTGACAGTGCGGGGGAGCTACGCGCGGCCAGACCAGTCATCACCTGCACAACTCTCTGTGCGTGGTTACGGGAGAGAGTGTGATCACGTGATTAAAGATAGACCTGCGATCGGTTCACCGAGCTTCTTAGCTTCCCTACACTCTCAGCTTAGGGGTGGTGGAGCCCAGCCCGCGAAACACACGCACACACACGCACACAGAAAGTGGGATCGCATGCACCAAGGCCACACGATAAGGTAGTGGCTGGAAGAAGGTGGGGACGGCAGGGACGGCAGGGACGGTCTCCTCAATTTCCAACGCGCGCATCCGCGAACTGGAAGTGGGCAGGTGCGCTTGGCAATTTATGCATATTTTTTTTTCGGCAGAAATAGTTTTTTTTTTTCAAGGAACAAGAATGGCAAGATAATCATGCGGATATCAGGATACCGTGGTGTCAGTTTCTAAGTTGTCTGAGTGCATTTGATTGCTTAGCAGACTGTTTTTTATCGGGCGAAGCGGCTCGGCATCTCCGCCACCCACGTTACCCTATGGAACCGGCAAGAACGGTGGTTCTAGAGTTCCGATCACCAGCAGCGCCTTTCGTCTTAGCGCCAAATGCGATCTTCAACATGCGGATTGCCAAGACCATGGATATTCTGTCGGCAGCGCCTACACACCGGTGATCTTCCTTTGTTTGGGCATACATTTGACCACTAGCTTCGACGGACCGAAGACACGACGGACCGCCTTCTCTTCCATGTGAGTGACAAGGAGAGTTCCTCCTGACCATTGGGATAGGTATTCTTGCTACGAAATGTACGTTTTGTCACTATCCGATGAGTTTGAACCGTATCGAACTCTGTGACAGGAATCTCCGACGAGTTCAACGTGTAATCCACAGCGATCGGCCCGGAATGCCCTGTACAACGCTATTTGTAATTTTTTTATTTTATTTTAATAGACCGTGAGAGACGTTTTGATTGGTTATTTCTGTGTTCGAATTAATTTTTATTTCATTTTTCTTGTTAAAATATGGCTGTCTTCTTGGCGGTAGATGTGTGCTGTAGTAAAACGTCTTCCCGGTACGTCCAAAGCCGGATACCACAGAGCGTTGAGTAGTCCTTATTTGCCAAGGTTCGGCTTGTTGGGCGAGTGGAGTGCCAGTTATGTTACCGCGCTCTGCGAGTGAAATTGCCAGTAATTGTCTTTACACGACAAGCTATTTTATGTGCGTGATTCATTTTAAATTCTTGATTGATTGAAGCATCAATTTCTGTTCCACTGTCATGTTCTTACGTATAGCGGGGTATTTATTGAACTGTCAATTTAGTACTGCGTTTGGCAGTGATAAGCTGAAGGGGAAGCCAGCGGTTAGATTTATAAATTGTAAATATTATGGAGGCAATATGGGTACATTTATAACTACATATTTCCGTGCTGCAAATACCGTAAATCTTAAAAACGTTTTTTTTTTTCACATCAACGTTGAAATATCGGTGTGAACTTAAATGGCGAGATTGTAATTCTTAGTACTTCTTAAAGCAAGATGAAGGGTTGAGGGACGCTATGATGCTGCAAGAGTAGAGCTAAGCAATTTATGAAATAACCTTCGCACTATTGGATTAACTTTATAAATCACTATAAATATTTTAATCTAGATCGATCGTGCTCTGAGTAAGGACAAGTCGGACGAACAAAACAACAGTAAGCGCCTGGGCCGTCTTGCTGGAAACAGCGTCTCAGCTGAGACGGGGGCAAAGAAAGCACTTTTAAAGCCAGCGTACGAGCTGAACGGGACTCAAACCTCGACTCAAGACGCTCGCGCGCCCCAGTTTTTACAGTGCTTCCTTTCACCCAGTCTCAGCTGAGATACTGATTCCAGCAAGCCGGCCCCTGTGTCTTACCTGCGCACATATTTATTTTAGAAGGCAGTACTAAGTTTTTTACATACAAAATAACAAAAAATAATTCACTAGAAAAGAAAGTTTATTATATGGAAAAGAAAACATAAAAAAGTCGGTAGGCCTTTCCGAGATTTTATACTTGAAGAGCAACTGAACCGATTAATCGAATAGTTAATTAAAGAGCGACGATTAATAATGAAGCTATGTTTTGTTTTGATATTCATTATTGACACGCGTAAGACAGGACTGAGTGCCTTTGAAAACCCTTCACCTGAATCCAAACCCCTGCTTCTCTCTCTTTCAGAATCCTGTGGCCAGGCCCCTGCGTGGAATTCCATCAAGTTCCTGCCCGGTTCACAGCTTGCAGCCCTGGCACTCAGTGTTGTTTAAATTTTCCTTCAATCGAAACTTTAATAAAATGTATTGACGGTACACTTTGCATTTCAGACTTTTATATTTACCTGCATGTAATATTGACTTAATATTTTCCACAGTGAATGTGGCTTGTCTACAGCAGCTTTCTTTTTAGATGTATATATAGTGTTCTACTGAACACTATAAATACATCTGAAAAGAAAGCTGCGTGCCCGCTAAAATGGCTGCGGAAAATAGTGCAGCTCGAGCTTAAAATCGGATACCGAAATCGAAATACCCAGAGCATAAGGTTGGGAGCAAATATTGGATAAGCCAATGCTTAAACTTGGATGCCAATATTGGTTGTAAGACCCACAACCAGTAGTGGTCCAATGATGGCTTAGGTGTTGGTAAAATTGTGGCCCAACGTTGGCCTAAATGTTGGTTAAGAGGCGGTCCTACGATGGCATGAATGACGGTCCAATATTGGTTCAAATATTGGTCGAATCTTGGTCCAACATTGGCATTAGTGAATGGTCCAGCATTGGATCGGGTAGCGCTTTCGACAAAAACCAACGTTAGGCCAATATTGGAGCCAAGTTTTGCCAGCGGCGGGCCCATGTTGGTCCAACAGTGGTGTGCTGCTGGGCGCCTTCAATGGTTATAACCAGTAGCAATACGTAACCGGAACGAAGT
>JAZHYW010056954.1:0-17869 GCA_037355805.1 Ixodes ricinus
TGCCCAAGGACTGGTTACGTATTATGTGCCAATTGATTCTGCAGGAATATGGAAGAGATTACTGACGCAATTGTAACTCGATGTTTGTTTTTTCTTGTTTCTGTTTTTTTCTTAACCGTCTCATTTAAAATTTTAAACCGACTCATTTCGAAATGGGCTCACTTTCCAAACCGACCAGGGGCCAGGTGGGCACAAAAAGGAACGTCAAAGTACCTAATCTTTTTCCTCGACGCCGCTTCAGAAACCAGACGCCATGGTTTTTCTTTCGCTGTCTGCTGCCTTTAAACATGGAGCTCGGTAATCTTGTCGAATAGTCGTTTCAGCCATTGCGAAAACATAATCGGTTCTGTTTTGTGTTTTTGCCGTACCTCTGATCGGCTTTGCTTCTTTATTAATATTTTTTTTCTCAACCCTGTGAGGCTCTTCCGTGAGCTCCGTTCCCAGTAGTGTCAGGAGTGTTGTTACGATGATGAAATAGGCACGATTAGGTTTATTAATCAGTGAATTTATTTCAAGCGCCCTGAAGGTAATGAATTAGAGATGAAAGTGAGCCTACAAAAACAATTATGAAGTACATATAATTAGTAAAATCATTCTTAAATAAAACAATATCAATACGTTTAGAGATCGAAGCGGAGAGGCGGTTCCAGTCAATTAAGTCGTGGGGTATGAAAACTTACGGAAATTATTACTTTTTGTTTTCTAAATTGTAGTAACCGATCTTATGAGTGTGATCAATGCGAGAAGAGATGTTGGGTGATGGATTTATTAGTGCATGGCAAAGTAAAATGTTTCGATGGAATATTATATGAAAAAAGACACAAACGAAGGTGTTTTCGGTGGTGCACTAGAAACGGCTTGCCTCAAGAGTATTCTTTTATGGTATAGCAATGCTTGTAGTGCAGTTCTAGTTGCTTGGGATGAAGCGTCTACCTCTTTTCCAGTAACTGGAAGTTACTTTCTAGATAACGGCACGCGCTACAGCATGTGTACTTAAGCTTAAAGGGCAACTCTGGTCCATACTTTCGATTTTGTGATTATGACTGTTTTTAGTGTAGCCAGCGTCCCTGAATTGCAAGGTGTAATTTTTTTCTCGTTATCGTGCGTAGTTTTAAAGATATCGATGCCTCAAGGTTCTGTTTGGGGCGCGGCCGACAAAACCGGAACTAGCCGCTCGAGGCCCCGGCAACACTGGAAATCGTGGACGTGACGTTAGGATCGTTCTCGTTCAACGAGTACGCAGGCCAAGCGGCACCTACCTCTGTTACGCTAGCCGTCTAAAGATAGAAGGTAAGCTGATTTTGTTTTAATTCTGCATACGTGGTAGTTATCCAGCATATGTAGCAAGAGTTAGTGCGTAAACCCAAAATCTAGCTACTGGAAAACCCGTCAACTCGTTCGGTTCCGCACTCGGCGGCCGCCGCTGTGCGTGCACTATGCCGTACTCGTCGCTTGTATACCCAAAAGCTAGCTACTGGAGAACGAGTGAACTCGTTCGGTGCCGTACTCGCGGCTGTCGCTCTGTGTGTGACCCCCGTACTCGTCGCTAGGCCTAAATTGTCATCGGGGCTCCGTGGATGGAGCGGCGGTGCTCCACACCGCGCTGCCAGTGACGTACAGTACTGGGGGCCCTCTCGCTTTCGCGCTGCGGGTCATTCCCAGACACGAAGCTTTGAGGCTCTCCGGCGCGGGCCGCGGTTCCCGAGCAGACGTGTGCTGGGCTGTACACGTCTGTTTTTTGTTCTTTTTCCCTCAGGCGCGAAAAAGCCGAATTTGTAAGCTGCGACACTAATTTACCACATAAGCCGGAAGCAACCAACACCCGTAGGTTTCGTTCGTAACTCTCCGGCGAAAAATGATCGGAGCAGAGCTTCGATCTGGGGGTCGGCGTCCAAGGCTTTCCAACGTCCACTCGTCGAACTGCGTTCACCCACACCTTCTCCAATTTCCGATTCGTTGGAAACTTATGAAAAAGCACCTCCGGGTTGCGCAGCGGGTTGTTTGAGCAGCCCACAGCGCTACAAGTTGTACTCGGCATCTTCCAAAGAACAGCTGGGCAGTCTTGGGCGCACCGAGTTGCTCGCTAAAACGAGTCTTGAAGTCCTCACAAGCAAATAAACAAAGGGCTATACCGAAGCTACACGGGCTACAGATAAAAGCAACGGCTAAACACGCAATCACAAGCCGAAGTAGCGGTGGTAGCGGCACAAAGTAGCGCGAAGCGCGCGCAACGGGTGCGCCCGTCCGGACAGGAGGAAAAAAAGAGAACGATAGTGACGTCACCGCCCAATGTTGCTTTAGTGATCGGCAACCCGCTGGCCGCCCGCTAAGGAGCAGCGGCTCGCGGCGGGTCGCATTTTTATTATCGGCATTAGTTGAGAACGCGGCGTCGCCCGGACGTAATTTTTTGGCTGGGGTCGTATTTTGTGTCACTACAACGATACCAGTAATTTATTTCATTTTGAGTTTTGGCCCGGAGTTGCCCTTTAAAGAGCAACTCCGGTTCATACTTTCGATTTCGGGATTATGACTGTTTCTAGTGTAGTCAGCGTCCCTGAATTGCAAGGTGTAATTTTTTCTCGTTATTGTGCGTAGTTTTAAAGATATCGACGCCTCAAAGTTTTGTTTGGGGCGCGGCCAACAAAACCGAAACTAGCCGCTCGAGGCCCCGGCAACACTGGAAATCAGCCGCTATGTGAACGTGACGTCAGGATCGTTCTCGTTCAACGAGTACGGAGACCGAGCGGCACCTACCTCTGTTGCGCTAGCCGTCTAAAGATAGGAGGTAAGCTGATTTTGTTTCAATTCTGTATACGTGGTAGTTATCCAGCATATGTAGCAAGAGTTAGTGCGTATACCCAAAAGCTAGCGACTGGAAAACCCGTGAACTCGTTCGGTGTCGTACTCGGCGCCTGTCGGCGTGTGTGCGGTCTTCCGTACTCGTCGCTAGTGCCTAAATTGTCATCGGGGCTCCGTGCATCGAGCGGCGTTGCTCTACGCCGCGCTGCCAGTGACGTGCAGTACTGGAGGCCCCCTCGCTTTCGCGCTGCGGGTCAGTCCCAGACACGAAGCTTTGAGGCTCTCCGGCGCGGGCCGCGGCGCCCGAACACACGTGTGCTGGGCTGAACACGTCTGTTTTTAGAGCGCAGCTCTTAGGCGCCCGTTTCCAGCTTGAGCGGCGTCGCCGTCGCCGTCGCCGTCGGCGCCGCGCGGTGCATCATGGGAAATATCCCATAATGCACCGCGCGGAAAGGAGGAGGGAGGAGGAGGGGGAGGAGGAGAGGAGGAGGGAGGGGAGGAAGGGAAGAAGGAAGGAGGAGGAAGGGGAGAGGAAGGAGGAGGGGAGGAGGTGGAGGAGGAAGGAGGAGGAGGAGGGGAGAGAGGAGGAGGGAGGAGAGGGGGAGGGAGGAGAAGGAGGAAGGGAGGAGAAAAGAGGAGGGGGAGGGAGAAGGAAGGGGAAGAGGAAGGAGAGGAGGAGGTGGAGGAGGAAGAGCGGAAGGGAGGAGGAGGCGAGGATAACGGAGGAGGGGGAGAAGGAAGGGAGGAGGAAGGAGGAAGGGAGGGAGGAGGAGGAAGGGAGGAGGTGTATTTGGTAGGATGAGGAGTTGAGGAGGAGGAGGAGTTTACCTCTCCTCAGTACCCTTCCCTCCTCCTCCTCAAGAGCTGCGCTCTACTCGAGGGAGTTGTAAATGGCTTTCATTTTTTCGTTCTTTTTCCTCGGGCGCGTAAAAGCCGAAGTCCAAAGTCCACTCGTCGAACAGCGTTCACCCACACCTTCTCAATTTCCGGTCCGTTGGAAACTTGTGAAAAAGCACCTCCGTGTGGCGCAGCGGGCTGTTTGAGCAGCCCACAGCGTTACAAGTTGCACTCGGCATCTTTCGAGCAGTGTTGGGTAAAGTACATCTAAAGAGTACTTGAAGTAAAGTACAAAGTAAATGAGAGGTGATGTACTTCAAGTGAAGTTAGAAGTACACCGAGTGCAATGTACTTGAAGTAAAGTACTATAAATAGAATGCTCTGTCAAAGTGAAGTACTATAAATATAATGTACTTTCAAAGTAAAGTACAAATACATTTTAACACAGTCTTTCATGATTCCCTTCCATTCCTCTATGCAGTGATCTTTTAACTGGTATGCATTGCCCCAGGGGTAACTGGGAGTGCATCACTTTTGTTCGGAATTGGTAGAGAATATTGGATAAAGTCATGTGGCCACAGAGGGTTATTTTCAGAAATGGCGCCAAATTGAGAAGTCTGGCTTCTGAATTTGGCACCGCTTGTACTGGCTTGTTACCACGGAGAATCAAGAAACTTTAAAGTCGACGGATAAGAGAGAGGAGAATGACTCAAACCGTTGAGACATTCTCCTCTATTGTCTTTCTCTTGAACTTGAAAGTTTCTTAATTTTTCCGCGCCAGTTTCAGTTGTTACATTAGGATTAATTGTCCTTTCCTGATATTATTAACTCCTCGCTTGCGCTGACTGAGCAGAAGTAGCGAAAGTTCGCAAAGCTACGGGAAAGCCGCCACCAGAACAAACGGAGCGATGCGTCATCTGCTCGTGTTTCTGGTGATACCTCTTAGTATTTCTTCAGAGTTGACAAAGCATAATTTTATGGTACAAATTTAACAAGACCAAATTTGAGGAATGTACTTTGAAGTCAGGAGTTGTAGTTTGCTCAGGAAGTACCAGAAAAAAAAAACTTTAAGTAAAGTACAAGTACATGCCCAGATAATGTACTTAAAGTAAAGTACAAGTTTTCTAAACCTACTTGAAGTAGTACTTTAAGTACAATGTACTTGAAGTAGTTCCCAACACTGCTTTCGAGGAACAGCTGGGCAGTCTTGGGCTCACCGAGTTGCTCGCCAAAATGAGCCTTGGAGTCCTCACAAGCAAATAAACAAAAGGTTATACCGAAGCTACACGGGCTACAGACCAAAGCAACGGCTAAACACGCCAATCACAAGCGGAAGTAGCGGTGGTAGCGGCTCAAAGAAGTGCACTCCGCGCAACGCCCGGACCGGAGGAAAAAGAGAACGATACTGACGTCACGGCCCAATGTTGTTTTAGCGATCGGCAACCCGCTGGCCGCCCGCTAAGCAGCAGCGGCTCACGGCGGGTCGCATTTTTATTATCGGCATTTGTTGAGAATGCGGCGTCCCACGGACGTAATATTTTGGCTGCGGTCGTATTTTGTGTCACTACAGCGATACCAGTAATTTATTTCATTTTGAGTTTTGGCCGGAGTGCCCTTTAAGGAAAGCTAAAAATACAAAATTCAACGTCATTTAAAAAAGACGCATTCTTTAATTTTAATTTTTTTATAGGAAAAGCTTTGCTACATGTTCTTATATATACAATAAAATTTCTTTGACATTTATGGTTTCGCCATATTACGCAGTGAGTTTGAAAAGAAGACATATTTTTACCTCCATTCAAATTTGAAAAGATATGAGCCCCTGCCAAATCTTTTACGTAATTATTACATATATATGCTTGTAACGAGGCTATAGTATTGATGATATACATCATGTACCTTCAGTAAAAGTGAGGCATGACTGGTATGTTATAATTAGAAAAATAGTTCATGCACATGTACCGTTTACTTATAAACTCTTAAGAATTACATCTTTTCTTTAAAAGAACTTTTTGACACGCATTTTTTTTTAAAAACAAGCATGAAAATTAAGTTTTACAAATTTCTCTGTCAGGCAATGAAGGGCAGGATAAATTATTTTCAGAAACCTAGCGGGCCGAGTGTCGAAATTGTGCTTTTTTCATGCATGCGGCCGCGTTTTCACGTACACTGGCGAAGATCGTTTAAAACTTCTAGACTTGCTCTCAGTCACGTTTACGGTGATAAAAGAAAAAGTTATTTCAAGTGAGGTTTTGAGGATCCGTTTATTTTATTTTTTATCACAACCCTGAAAGACCCCTCTCTATATTGAGCCTTCATCCAGAAGTGGCAAAATTTACTGTTTTTCACAAGACAAAAAAAAAATCGAATATATTTTACTATGTCACGGTATTGGACGAGGCATGCTGCTTCACTTTTGAGGAGTACAATAGACCCTTTCCGGAATTCAGTCTGGCAGCTTTAATCACTATCATTATCTAAAAAATGGCAAATAATGGCGGCCTTCTGTTTAGTGATGAACGAAGAAGTTGAAGATGCTCCTCAGCAGATGATTTGATGCCTATACATTTTAGACGTTAGCGCGGCGTGAAGCAGGAATTGAATGTAAGAGCTGCGTAAGCTTTCATTTCTAACTCGGGTCCAGTCCATCTGTTAATAGCAGACACTCGGCTTCAAACCCCTTGATGTATAGAATTTTATCTAGGCGTCTATATGGGCTGGTGCTTCGTTTTGACAGGTCACATAATTTTCGCCATCGACACTGAAAGAAATTTAAATATAACTGTACAGTGAAGCGCGCATTCTCGTTTACCGTTGACTTGCGAAAGTGACGGTGCCCTATAAAGTACTGCAGACCACAGGTTCATTGCCGCCATTAGTACGGTAAAAGTCAAACTGTCATTTGAGCCCCCAGATGGTTCTGAATTCCGGAAAGGGTCTATTCTAGGCACTTTCGGGGCCACTACACGAAAGAAATCAACAGTACTTTCAGTGGTTTCCAGTTCTGACGAACCGAGGTTGTACAAGGAGGCTTGGCGCTTGAGGACTCTCACCCCGGCATTACACGCACTTTTGCCGTGTCCCGTAGCTTAAAAAATCAATTTGGTCAGCTCATCTTTTTTCGCCATCTCGTACAGTTGAAACCTATTTTTGAAATGACGTCAGAGATGTGGACAAGCTTTGTAAATATCGGAATGTTTTCTTCCAGCCATCCTTCAACTGTGAGCAGAGGAACACTGCGTCTGCTGTATGTATTGTGCACTATGTCGTCGCTGAACTCTCCGAAGCTGTAGTTTTTGCGCTCCGTTCTAGCGACGCAGTAGAAGATAGACACGATTTGGTTCTTCCAATGAACGCATTGCACCGCTGGTGGAAGAACGACGCTCCTGTTTTCTCCCTGTAATGCCGAATTAGCGCGCAGCTTTTGAGGAGGAGGGAAGGCACGGGGGGGGGTTCACGTGACCTCGGGGAGGGGAGGTCACGTGGCCTGGGGGTCACGTGACCTGGGAGGGGGATTTTCCCCGCTAAATTTAGTGGGGAAAATTTTCTGCTAAATTTAGCGGGAAAAATTTCCGCTAGATGTAGCGGGGAAAATTTTCCGCTAAATTTAGCGGGGAAAATTTTCCGCTAGATTCAGTGGGGAAAATTTCCGCTAGATTTATCGGGCAAAATTTTCCGCTAGATTTAGTGGGGAAATTTTTCCGCTAGATTTAGCGGGGAAATTTACCCATCATGCACCGCGCGGTTACGCCGACGGCGATGGCGACGGCGACGCCGACGCCGACGGCGACGCCGCTCAAGCCGGAAACGGGCGCCTAAGAGCTGCGCTCTAAAATGTAATACGATGTTACGAGCCTTGAGATGCGACTTTTCTAAGCTTGTAGTAAGCCGCCGAGCATGTCGGATGAATTAATGGGGAAAGTACTTCGTTACGCACTTTCTGAGCTCATTGCAAAATACGTTACTTCTCATTTGCTTCTTTAGGAGTTCGCTAGATCCCCACAAAGCTACTTCGATTTTTTTTTGTCTTTCTACATCAACAACGATCCAAGGGTTAAACCATCTCTTTTCGGACACACCTTACAGGTCATCAAAACGCAGTCCTTAGTTGAGTTAGCACACAGTCAAAGTCTCTTAACGTCTTCAAGACTGAATTCTTGGTCGCCCACAGTTAATATTGCTGCAAGTAAAGAGTAGTTGATTCCTCTCGGTTTTGGTTAATTGTTTCTAACAAAACTGAGATGAGATACCAGATACGTGGACAGCACAGAACCTGCCAGCGAAGTCAAAACGAAATGGAAAAGCTGCCGCTCTCGAATGTGGCGGCACATGAGCTTTAGCTCTAATAAGCGCCTCCTGGTAATCTTGTCTATAGCATCTTTTCTATCACGTGCATGAATCGTCATATGGCAGTCGTTTCTGATGTTCATAGTGGCCATGTCTGTACTAAATAGACAATCACGACAGCTATCTAAAAAGGGGTTGCGATACTCATTGAGTTGAAAAGGGTGGTGACATGTATATATGTACCGCTCGGCCCTTGGATTTCCCTTTCGTTTCCGCTTTCTGTCGGAAAAAAACAGCCAATGAAGCTTACGAGAAACGTGAAGGTACTTATATCTCAACAAGAAAAGAAATATATAAAAAAGGTGAAATTAGTGAAGACGCGCACATTTGGAGGAATGCGAAAGCAAGCGCCGAAGCGGCGCGATGCCTCCAGAACTGATAGTTTCGCCTCATATCATTGCACGACATTTGGAACGTATGTTTTGTTTCACAGACATAGAAGTGCCGATTGTAAAGACGACGATTGGGAGGTTTCAAGAAGACTAGCTTAGCATTAGTCAAGCAAGTTGTTTGAAGAAAGACAAATATTCGTGCACGCTTATTGACGTGCTCGGCGAGTCGTCGCTTTGAAATGTTTTCCCCCACAAGTGCTCTATTAGCTCACGGAAAACTTTTAGAACGTCCTACACTCAGTATGTTTGTTAATATCATATGAGAGTTTCGAATTCTATAGCTACTAAGTAAGCAAACTGAACATGCGGAAGAACCCTTTATCATATTATACTATAAATACTACCGATGTATAATTTTTGCCGAACTGTTTGGGGACTCTGAGAACGAATAAAAATTATGATCATGTTACAAACATAACTCATGAGTAAGTGAAAAACGAAATGACAGAGATATGCCTCGCAAAATGGAGCTACACATATTATCTTATTTTCAAACCGCACTGCCTAATATGAGCAAAACGATATAAGTCAAAGAAATTTTATTGCATTTATAAGGTCAGATAGAAAGCTGTTCATATACTAAAATAAAACAATAATATATTAAAATTGTTTTTTCCCTCAAAATGAGCTTGAATTTTTTGTATTTTTAGCTTTTCTTCTCATGTTTACAGCCTGTTTCTTTTATATAACCTATACTAAAATTCACAATAATATAATGTTTACTTAGGCTTAGATACCAGCATTCATTTGACTTTTTTTTGCCTTAGATAAATGTACGTCGAAAGCTATATCGATTCAAACTTGCCCATACTCGTCAAAGGTGCAAGATTCAAGATTTTTTTTATAAAATAAAAAACACCTTTTTAGTGAATGTTAACCCTTTTTGTTGAAAGTATTAAGGCAGTAACAAGTTATCATTGTTGTGAAAAAGATAATCTAAACGTTCCGAGACTCCAAAATGTGTCAATAATGAAAACTGCAAAAATAGCAAGACCTACTTTCTGCCACTTTAAATCCCAAAACTAAAGAAAACAGAAAAATGCCGTAGTTATAATTTGCACCGTTTTGTTCTAGTCGCACGTTTTCCGCCAACACATACTTTTGCCAGAATATTTTGAGGACCCATCATTTTTTCTCACACGATTTGAGATGAAATATTTTAAGTAAAGTAAATAACATAGTAGTTCCACAAGTACCATATTATTATATAGTTGAAGTGATTATTGCGGAGAATCAACTTCTAATTGGAGAGGAATCCCTAAAAGTATAAAATTTAAAATATTTTTTTAGAGAAGCTTTTTTTTTTTCGTATGAAGAAACCGTGTGTGGTCTAAAGGCCCCCTTCACACACTTGCGTTTGGCTGCGGCCGACTGAGACAAGACGTTTTTAAGTAGCGCAGCCTGGTCGTTAGCCGTTACAAGAGGCTTAAAAACCGGTCTTGTCCCAGCAGATCCAGTGACTTTAGTCTCAATCGAGTCGGTCGCCAGTGTGTGAACGGGCCTAGGGGCACTGAAGTCAATTCTGAGATAGTCCTTTTGTGATGACAATTTATTCTAGACACTCTAAACATCCCAACAAGCCCGAACTCACAATCGTGCGTAGCTTATTACCTCGTTGAAAGCGTGTTCAAAGATCGCGACACGCCCATTTTGGGAAGAATTTTCTTCCCAGTGAAGTCCTCGACGAAGGGCGCTTGTCGGCGAGTTGCAAGCGATGGCTTCGCCTGCGGGATAGAAGAGGAGTCTTATCCGAATGTATACCTATCAGACTCTCTTCGAAACGAGTTACTAATAAAATCATGCGGAATCTGCGCGTATTGTAGGGCTCTCATTGGTCCACACCATGTAGTCCGCGAGAAAAAAGAGTCCACATGTTTTTTTATTGCCCTGAGATGAATATGCGGTTTTGTACTATAGGCCTTGGTATATGCGGGAACTAACACCTTTTAACCACTATAAGATCGAAAACGACCTTTTTCAAAAATGACTTCAGTGCCCCTTTAAGCTATGAAATAAGAATCCGATGTAATATATGGTATTGACTTATGAAGCCGTACAATTGAGAAGACAATATATCTGAACTTCTGAAGCTCTATACTAAACTTCATAGCTAGACACGCATCGAATCATCTTTATTTATCTTTGATGTATTTAGAAGCCAACAAGCGAAAGAAAAAGCTAGCGTCGAGGTTCTAACTACAGTTCCGACGTGATCTCCAGCCTGGGCGTCTTTGAGAGACTTGGCTTTTGGTTTTTTTTCGGTTCCTCGCGTTTCTATCGCAAACGGCGTGGGACGGAAAACTACCCGAAAAGAGCAGCCGTATTCCAAGTGGTCGCTTCCATGGAATAATACCCGGGATCGTTTTATCGACGGGGAGGGTAGAGAACGCGAGAGAGGGGGATTAAGTGAGTTAATCGGGATTAGCGGTGATGCCTTTTCTGTGTTCGCTCCTCCGTCCTCCCGTTCTTTGATTGCTGCACTCTGACCCCCGGTCTTCGCGGAAAAGAAGTCGTCTCGATATGTCTTCTTACGCCGTGTTCACACTGGCGTGAGAAAGAATGACATCGTTTTTGGTAGGCTGACGAAAAAAAGAAGATTGCTGGCTTTTTCTTACAATTCCCCACTGCCGCACGTTCACAGAGTAAAATACAAACAAACTGACCTGCTTCTTTTTTTACGTGCTTCGTTGCAGATTTTATTTCAATACAGTAGCATTGCGTGTCATCCATGAAGGCTACATTCCTCCGATTGAATTACGACGAAACCTTTTGCGAGTAACTATACTCTGTTTCATACTTAGCGTGCAACGTTATGAAAGCTACTGGCGCGAGCGTAGGGCTTGATCTCGTTGATCATTTGCACGCGTTCTCGCGCAAACAAAACCATAGATGAAGCCACGCGCTCGCGCAAGTAGCTTCGACAGCGTTGGACGCTAAGTATGAAACAGAGTATATACTTTGTTTCAACTTAAGTCCTGGCGCAGCTGACTCCACGAGCTAATAAACCCCTTTCGAAATACTGCCCACTGCCCTCTGTTGGCAACTCTGGAATCCTTGCACAATGGCGGACTAAAACCGCAACGTCGCGGCACACTTGCACACTTTATGCGTTTCGTTCAAGGAGGTTATGAGGGGCAGGAGGTGGCGTCCGTATTCTCCATACACGGAGCGAAGTGTAACGGAAGTAGGCGTGGCCATGAACTCTTCTCAACCAATGGGGAGCTCGTCAATCGGTATGATTGGGGCAAACAACCCTCGTTTCCATGGCATTTCCGTGGCAACGCTGTTGTTTGCCCCAATATTCCATGCCAGCGATGGCGGCGTCCACTGAGTCGGTGTCGAACAGGCGAGATTTGGAGCCCAACACTTGCCTGACCAGTAGGAAGTCGGCGTGTAGCGGACGCTCTCGACACCGCGCGACCGCGCCTGGAGCGTCGTTCAGAACGAGTCGTCGTAGCGCGGCCTTGGAAAGCGATCGCGTGTCAGTCGTCGTACGCACGAACGCTAAGAATGGCATCGCGGGTTGAGAAAGCCGTACAAACCCTGCTTCCAGAAGGTGTTGGTTTCACTCCGCCGTGATGAGAATGCGGGTTCGCATCGAAACATATTTTGGTGCGTCGATCGAATCGAAAGCCAGCCGCAACAGCGAGCAGACGAAGCAGACGTAGCCTAAGCCTAACGACCGAGCGGAGAGCAGACGATGGGAGCCGTCGGTGCGCAAGGCAGCCTGGGATTGGGTTCTTTTTCCGGTGTCGCTGGGTATGACGTCATGCCGGGTCCTGCCCCATTTAAACGTCCTTGGTTTCGTTGGAGTAGACAAAACATACACCCATAGAAAAAGAGGATGAGCGCGGTGACGTTGTACCTTCGACGCTGTTTAAATGGCCCGTCGGCTGCTAGCCTTGGCCGTGCTCCTACCTTCGCTATTTTATGGAATGACTTGCACGTTCCAAAATGTCAGTTGTTCCGCCATTTTGCAGGGGTTCTGACCTTCTCATAATCGTCATGCGAGTTTCGAGAGGGGTGTCAAAAGCGAAAGTCATTGGGCGTTTTGTGTTCAGGATTGGTTCGGTGATGATAGAACACGTATACAGAAACACGACGGACACCATGATGGTGCGCTTTTGATGCTGTCTGATTGGTCCCATCAGCTTGTAGCGCCGTCTGTGCCTGAACTGAAGGTGAAACCAAGTATCAGCATCAACCATAGAGTAATATAGTAAACGTAAAGAGAGGACACTGAAGCCGAATCACGGCCCAGAAAGTGCGTTTAATATCCTCCGCTAATTGGCGCATTTTTGTAATTTGGTTAAAATCAGTTAGAACTCTTTCTATTAGAAGTATTCAATTTTGAAATCGTTATGCTTTAGAATTATTTAAAGTACTTAAAACGTCTAAATATTTTTAATTTTATACGTCACAAAAATTACGTGATGAATGGCGCCTGTCACGGCCTGCCGTGGGCCTGCTTGCCTGCACGCCGTCGCCTCAGCATAATTCTGCATGGCCTCTGCTCGTCCGTGCGTCGTTCGTCCGTGCCGTGCCGTCCGTTTGTGCTTTCTGCTACAGCGTGTTCGGTCGGCTATGCATCTAACAAGGTGACGCATGACTGCCCGCGTGTTCGCATGTTCGGCGTGAGGTTGTGGAGCCTAAAGTCACTAGATACTGGGAAAGTAACGCCAAGCTCCCCGTGTAGTCGCCATCTTGGTCCGTGAAATGAGCAATTTCTCTTTCACCCCTCCGTTCTTGGTGAGCCGATCTAGATTCGCTGGTGACGGGTAGCTTTATGGAGTCGTTTTTTGTATACCGAGATTTTGCTAACCACACACCGGCGAAACAAGCGTACACTTTCGTACCACCACCAGATGCTGTGTCGGTTCTTGGAGGCACTGAAAAATAGGTTTTCTGTCTTGAAATACGCAAGAAGAACAATATAATTGTAAGAGATCCATGGAGATGGGCATGATTAACAAGTTGATTGCATACACAGTGCCAAAGATGCTTATATTGGCGAGGAACGCTTCCAGTACGATGCTGCTCCATGGTGATCTTGGCGCGACTGGTTTAGAACGACCCCCTGGAAGCTTCGAAGATTTAAATGGACCAAGATGGCGATTTCCATGGCAACATAGACCGATTAGCCAATCGCTTTGCGAGGTTTAGATCGTCTGTATGTTAGTATCCGTTTGTGTCCGGCTAGCAGGTAGGGAAGGCAATGGCACTACTTTCCCAGGATCCAGTGACTTTAGTGGAGCCGAGCGGCTTGAGCTTCTCGCGCTGTTGTTTCCGTCGGGCTGCAATCGTGTGTGCACCTCGATTTTCGATGCGATTTTTTTGAAAAAGGACTTGACTTATGACCCTGCGAACGACATTGTCCATGGACTTACAGATGATAGTGTTGAACCAGTTGCACGGTGTTGCAGATAGAGCCTTGGTTGTTGAGCTCTCTGACATTTCCAGGAGGTGGGTTCAGCCACTTGCATACACTGTTGTGCACACTTCAACACCGTTTTCTGTTATCCGCAGTCTCCTCATTTCTCTCATTGCAAGAGCTTAAGACTGTTGACTTCACAGTAAAGGCTGTGGTCTGTGATCAGGGGCTTCAAACGGAAGCTTGGCCAACCAACTTGGTGTGTCTGTGGGTAAGCCGTTTTTTTGAAGTTGACAACGAATATGTTTACTTTCTCTTTGATGTTCCGCACCTCATCAAAACAACCAGGAACTATCTCCAAGCACACAAATTTTGCACTGGAAATGAGGTCACTGTGTGGTCCCATATTGTTAAACTTTATCGTTCTACCCATGAGATGAGGGTACGATTGGATCCGAAACTTACTGAGAGACACATTTTTCAAAACCCTTTCAGTAACATGAAAGTAAAACGTGCCGCACAGGTAATGAGTACCTCAGTCTGTCTTGCAATCCTATTCCTTGTTTATGCCAAAGAGCGTCCTGAGGCAGCCATGGCTACAGCCTATTTCTGCGATAGAATGGACAGCTTTCTAAATAGCTCACAATTCAAGAAGACAGGGCAGAAGTTGCGTCAAGCCATTCTGAAAGGAGAATCTGAGCTACTCGATTTCCTTCACCTGCAACTCGGATGGATTTCAGCATGGAAGTTCCAAAGTAGGATGCAGCCACAAACCATCATAGGGTGGAAAGTTACTATAAAAAGTGTCCTCATGCTCTGGGAGGAGCTTTCAAACAGCCATGACTTTAAGTTCTTACTTACATGACGCCTGCAGCAAGACCCACTTCAGAACATTTTTGGAGCTATATGACAAATGCTGGGCTGCAGTACAAACTCAAAAGTGTATCAGTTCACCTCAGGACTAAAACACATAGGGATAAAGAAACTGTTCAAACTGTCAAACAATGGAAACGTAGAGGATGACAAGGCTGACATCCTCAAGGAGCTGCCAATATTTTTGCATCATGAAAGTTCAATTGCAGACAATGTGGATTGTCTTCTAATTGATAACTTTCCGCCACTAGAGGATATTTCTGAGCTGACATCAGACATCAGGTTTAACATATTTGACGACTCGTCCACTTGTTACGTTGGGGGCTATTTGATCAAGCATTTCCTTGAACTGACAACCCACAGCTGTGGCTGTTCTCAGCCGCTGAGGGAAGAGTCTGACAGCTTAACCAGGCCTCGCCAGTACTTTCTTGTGCTTAAAGCACATCACGTGCCTAGAAAACTCTTCGGGAATCTAGTATACCATCCCAGGCTGCCTTTAATTTCATTCAGCAACTAGAAAATTGCTTTCTTGCCGTAATAGAGACTGTGGCGCATGTTTGAGGAGTGTGTGCTGTCTTGTATCACACACTTTCAGGTCTGCGTAGTTTTAGCATTGCTCAGAGTGCCACAAATGTTTTTTATAAGTGTTTTGCAGAATACGCTGGTGTTGGCATGTTCGATTTCTTAACCGGAACTTGGACAAAGTTTGGTTGCACTCTTCAGTTGCTGTAAAGCAACTAGACAAGTTTAACTGTTAATAGTGTATTAACGGAGGTGGTTGCCAAATCAGAAACAGAATGTGCTTATTAATTGAGTGGTGCAGCTTGCACTCGAAACATTTGTTTCCCTTATTTCCAGCAAATGTGTATCATGGCTGTTTTGCAAAAGTATTTATCCAATTTCTACAGAATTTCTATAGAAAATAGTGTATAGATGCTATAGATATTAGAAAGAAAATGTATCCACTTTTGCATCCACTGTCTATAATTTTTTAGCCGTTTTTTTAAGCCATACTTTCTTTCTGATCAAATGTATTTCGAGGAATGTTTAGGGACGTTGAATCTTATCAGATTCCAAATAGAGTTCTCAGTGTTTGGTATTGGCTCGCCCGCAGTGTGTTTCAGGCTGTGCCAATTCGTATGTTTTATAATAGCCGGAAATTGGGAATTCGTACTCTTCGCTGTGTGCTTTGCACTCTTATTATACTCTTATGACTGGTAATGATAGCGATGTCTTATTTATTTCTGGACTTACTTCCCGTGCCCGAGTCGGCGTGAAAGCGAATGGATCATTCAGCATGTTCCCTGTGGAAAATTTTTGTTAACTTGGTTCCGCTAAAAATCTATTACGAAGTGTACGATATGCCGAACTCCTTCATATTCATTTATTTTTGTGAGTATTAGTATCTGTTTCTTATAAAACATACAGAGCGTCTGAAGTAAATGTATATACGAATGTGGTCCAATAAAATATTTTCGAACCACTTACTGTTGTTGACTCCAAAATGCTCCACCAGTCAGAAGTCAATGTGGAGATTGTGTAACTTTAATGTTTTACAGTAGAAAAAAAAACAAGATATACGCATCTGTTTTGTGAAGTAGAAATTTTGTTTTACACATTTTGCACGGATTCTATCGTAAAAATTAAAATAAAACTGCGTCAACATAAAAAAAACAGCGAGAAAAAGAAGGAGAAGGGTACCGGAGAACCGGAGCAGAAACGCCCAAACCGAAACCGAAACTAACTTGACCGGAACAGGAACTAGCTTATGTTTAATACCGCCCGCTAGGAGCGCTAGGTGTCACTCGTCTATCTGGGCCGCTGGGGCCTATGGCAGTGTCCGCTCTTTACCTTGTGTATATTACTTTATGCATCAACTGTCCGTACAGTCGCAGACGATATATGATAAAGCCCAGGCGAGCGCGTGGCTCCGAAGACCTACAGTGCTATGCAACGGAAAAACGCTTGCGTTACTTTCCACTTGGTCAGCAAACAATAGCCGAGTCAACACCGATAGTATAGTAGCGCAGGGCTCTTAACTCTTCAAACACGAATTTGGGGCCCGATCTTTACGGAGCGCACCGATTTGACTATCACGAAAATGACTTTGCGCTTTTGTAGCCGGTGTCCAATCGGCGCGCTTCGCGAATTTTGGCTCCAACTTTGTGTTTGACGAGTTTAGGGCCCCTGGATAAAGTAAAAGAAAGAACGACAACTACAACAACGCTTATCGTCCTTTATCCCGCGAACTTACTATCAAACCCCCGAAAACTGATCGCTCCACCTGCCAATAGCCGGGTGGATTTAGCCAGGCTTGAATTTGCCTCTTGTCGCTTAACACGTCTGTATTCGGAGCAATCTGCGTTAACTCGGCGGTAGCTGGTCAAACCGGGAGTGAGAACAAAGCTTGACAACGGCTCTTACCTGCAAAGTTCTATAATGTACGAGAGATGCAGTATTTGAAAAGTCGA
This sequence comes from Ixodes ricinus, assembly GCA_037355805.1. Classification (NCBI taxonomy): domain Eukaryota; kingdom Metazoa; phylum Arthropoda; class Arachnida; order Ixodida; family Ixodidae; genus Ixodes; species Ixodes ricinus. Next base: position 17,091 of record JAZHYW010056954.1, read on the forward strand.
TCGTTTATATTTCTCTAGAAGATATTGGGCAGGCGTTTCGGAGAGTGAACAGCCTATAGACCTTTTCCGCTTACTCTGCCCCCGACCGCCAAGTAGGCATATCCGGTATGGGCGACGAAAAAATATTAAAACGTTTCAACCTGCAAATAGTAAAAAAATAGAGGGGAGAGAAAACGAGAATGGGTGACGGTTACGTTTTTCTCCAAAATGCATTCTATTGGCGTGGCGACGGCAAAACAATGTTTTCGCCCATACTGGAAGTGACGACAATTCAAGATGGCGGCGCCGTTGCGAAAAAAAGGTCTATACACCATGCCCTCTGTTTACAAACAAGCCTGCGTTCGCATGAGATGAAGTGTCAACGCGTGCGCAGTGCCGACAGCAGTTCCACCGTAGTGGCGTGACGTCATAGAGTTTAGTTGATCTACATAGCCTTATAGATTTCCACTCTAAGTTGAAAAGGAAAACTAACCTGGTACAATGGTACATATTTTTTAAAGATTAGCCTCCTCGAACGGAAGGTCTACAGCCCAGCCGAAACAGTGCATCCGCGTCAGTCAGAATGCTTTCAGGACGATTGTTTACTTCAGACTCGAACTGTTGTAGTTCGTTTATCCATCTTGCCAGCTTCCCTTTTGGTTCCGTCAAACCAAGAAGGTAAGTCAGCGCCCGATGGTCGGTGTAAAATTTCAATTCCTTTCCATCGAGGTAAGTACGAAAATATTGAATCGCAATCAACACAGCTAAGAGCAATAATCGAATCCAAAGTGCAACAAGCA